>JAJHZJ010000198.1:14188589-14231089 GCA_023548195.1 Bettongia penicillata ogilbyi | reverse complement strand
TCTGTTTCTTAAATATCCTTTTCAGATGAAGTTTCTCTGATTATTCCAACTATGTGTTATCTGCCCTTCCACTGAACCCCTGACCCACTATGTTCATACCTCTCTCAAAACCCTAATAGCATTTTGTTTTCTATTACATAACATGTCTTAGTTCTCATAGTAGATTTCAAAACTGATGAGGAAGAAGGTTATTTCTGATTCTTTGTGGTTGTTCCTCACCATATGTGGCACATAATACAACAAAACAAATGTTTGTTAAGTGAATAAATGCATCACCACCGCTTAGTGATAGCCATTTCCTTAAGAAGTTATATTGATACTGGTGTTGGGAGCTGTTTCATTGCAACTAATTTAGAGGAAGCTAGAAGGCAGAGCCATCTTCATAGACCTAGGCACAAAGATACCAGTGCCCTTGCAAGAAATGCAGGGCTACAAATTGATGTCTTCATTTGCTTTTTGAACTTTGCAGGATCTTCATATCGAATCCCATTATTTTGTTTTATTTTTTGATCCATAAAGCATCTTCTGTCTCTAGCCCCTTGTCTCAGCACCCTGTATCCTTGGCAACCAACTTCAGGTCTGCAAACCAATGCAAGGCTCCTGGACAATTCCTGATGAGAATCTTATTCCTGTGGCTTTTCTCCACTTCCCAGCTGAGGGACCGTCAGCTTTAGTTCTAGATCATCAACTTCTCTATAGGGAAGGTCGCATCCTTTCCTCTGGCACAGCTCTTGGGTGGGATCAGGAGGAACAACACAAAATAAATGAATAAATGGATGGTGTAGACGCAGCAGTACAGGGGTAGTGAGTAGTTCAGGACAAGTGAGTGAAGATACCATGGACAGGTCACAGAGATCAGAACAGCAATCCCTGGTATGCTGAAGCATCTTTCTCATTTTGAATCAGAAGGTGTATCTACACGAGAGAAGGAACGTATTTCTTCTTTGAGCTGGGACCCGGCAAGGCACAAGTGCTGTTTTGGCAAAACCAATCTGACTGTTCATCTTGGGATAACAAATGGGGAGGTGTGAAGATGAAAATCATTTAAAACTCTCACGTGTCATATTTGGAGAGTGAGCCAGGCAACACACTTGTCAGCCAATGCATTCTGCGAGGGATGGATTGTCGGGGCCTAGGACTGGAACAGGACGGGGGAGGGTTGAGAGAGCTAATGCTTAGAGGGAAGAGCCTTCACACATATTCCTTTGTTTGAAGCAAGAATTATAATCACAAGACCAGGTCAAGTCTATTTGTTGGCCTAGGAGCATTTTTGTTCTGACTTAAGAATAGGTTGTGGTGATAAGAGTGCTTAATTCTCCATAGCATGACTGCCCTTTCACTCAGACTGATGGGGTACACTTAGAGAGAAATGGGGCAAGGTTCTCAGTCCCCAAACTGTCTCCTTCATTAACTAAAAGCCCGTCATTAGAGAGACTCTCCTTTGGGACTTAAAAGGGGATTTAACTTGCTTCTGTTAAAATACAAATATACCTGAGAGGGCAGAAATATTGAGGTGACACTTGATAAGAAAGTTGATTTAGGAGCTAGGTAAAAATAAGACCTTTTAGGAATAGAACACAGAATAAATGCTTGGAGAGGAAGAGATGGTTGTGGTCACAAGATGGGTAAAAGGGGCAATGGAAATATAGGAAATGGTCAGTGACCAATTTTTCCCTCTTTATAATTGTAGCAAGGAGTATATTGCTTGACAGGTTGCATTCATAGAAAACCATAACATCGAAAGTTCTTCCTTTCCTTGAAAGGCCAGGAAATGTTTCTGCCTGTGGTGGTGACCCCACATCCCATAGTTGGCCATCTGGGAGCAAGTTCTATCCTTACACATCTCTCCTGAAGTTAATGATAATTCTTACCTTTCATAACTTAAAGATGAGCACAAAAGCAAAGTTGTTCATTGTTTTATTTTAATTTTCTTCTCTTCCCTTTTTTCACCCCTTTAAAAGGGGGCCATCCTACTTTAGTTTCTCTGCCAGGATTACTGCGATACTCCCCTAATTGTCACCTCTGCTTCCAACCAGTTCCCTCTTCACTCCATTCTCCACAAAGCTGCCAAAGTGATATTCCTAAAGCTCAGGTTTGACCGTTCCAATCCCTACTGAAGAAGCTCCAGTGTCTCCTTTCTTCCTCTGGGATAAAATGCACTTCTCTGTTAGGCATTTAAAGTCCTTCACAATCTGGCTCCAATCTACTTTTCCAAACTGATTTACATTACTCCCCCTCAAACACTTTTCTCTGCAGCCAAATTGTCCCACTTGCTCCTCCTGGCACAAGGCATTCCATCTCCCATGGCTGTGCCTTTGCACACTTTGTCCCTCATGTCTGGAATTCTCACCTCGCCCCAACCTCTGAGAAAGTCTAGTTTCTTTCAAGACTCACTTAAAATTCTACCTCTTAAGAAAGGGTTTTGCTGATGTCCTAACTCCTTTTCTCTTCCATGATTCCTCTTCCCACTGGTATGTCTTTATTCAGATTGTAGCCCCACTTCAAACCAAATTGGGTTGATGAGTCTTACGCCAGATCTTAATACAATTGCTGGCACATGGTAAACACTTAAAGAACGCTTGTTGATTGACTGTGCTGCTTGATACCTGCAGAATGTGAGAGCTTTGGAGAGGAGGGACCTTCATTCTTGCTTCGAGAGGCCATGCATAGTTCTGCCTAGTTCTAGACTCTCTTGGGGCACTAATAGAGACATGGAGGGGGAGAGACAGTGAGAGAGAGAGAGACAGAGAGAGAGACAGAGAGAGAGAGAGACAGAGAGAGACAGAGACAGAGACAGAGAGACAGAGAGAGAGAGAGAGACAGAGAGAGAGAGGGAGGGAGGGAGGGAGGGAGGTGGGGAGGATTTGGAAGGCATGCATGTAGCTGAAGCTAGTTCCTTAACATATCTTCATTCCTTATGTCTTGGGTTGGTCCCCAAGAGAACCTGGAACAATGTGTGTCTTCCCTTGCAGAGGGAATGAAAATTTTTCTTCTCTTTAAAGCTCTCACACCAATTCTACCCTCACACAGGCACATACGCATACATCAACATTCTCTCCACAAATACAATCATGCCTAAATAGCTTCAAGAAAAACATCCCAAATTTGGAAACCCAGGTTACAGGCATAAAATTTGTATTTATTTTTTTCTGTGTACACATTGTTCATCAATGATTTCTTGAGAATAGGGATGATTCCATTTTTGGTTTTGTGTCCTCAGTGCCTGACACATAGTAGGTACTTGTTGAGTTGAGTCATCTGTAGCAAAGATGAAGCCTCTATTCTGACCTGAGCTGAAAACATGGTCCCTTCCTAGAATGATGTATTTCTCCTTTGGTGAAGAGATAGAAAAGAAAGTAAGATTTCTTGTAAAAGATCTCTTCATTACCAGAACCCACTTTAATGGATGTTCCAATTCCTCCTCCCCTTCCTTTATGGTAAATGTTTCTAACTGGGTCAGGAGGACTCCAAATTTGTTGCCCCAAATCTGACATCTCCCACTCCCATTCCAATTCTCTGACTGGTTTACCTTTGTAACAGACATAAAGTGTCTCTACCTCTTCCTTTCACTATGGCTACTCTACTAGCTTTCCTAGTCCACTTTCAGAGGCCATCTGTCTCTGGGTCTGGCTGTACCTATGTAGTGAAGGGCAGGTCTTGGGCATTATTGAATTGGAAGTCTACTTTTCCAATGTGTTTTGTCTGGGAGAAGGTATCCTGGAAACCTGGACTCTCAGAGCTGGAAGGGACTCTAGAGCGCATTTTGCTTAATCTCATTTTGCTAAGGTGGAATAATTTTGACCTACACAAGGCCACACAACCATTCAGTGGCAGTTGGAACTAGAACTCAGGACTCCAGATTAATGATCTAAGTGTATTTTTGCTACATTATACTGCCATGAAATCAAGGCCAAATCCAGACCTTAAGGAATTTGGCTGAGAGGAAGATTCAGAGCTCAGTCAGGCCAAGTGAAAAGCAGCAAGGAGAAGGTTGGGTCTTTCTGAGGGTCGGTCCATTAAATGCAAATTAGAAACTCAAAATATTTCCCAGGGTTTTTTGTAATGAATGACTATTTCCTCTCAGTATCTATAGGTTGGAAAACCTGGAACCGAAACTCAGCTGAATTTCTGCCTCTAGGTGATTTAATGGCTAGCTTAGCTTCCTGTGTGGGTAACCTAATGGCACCATTGAAGGTGATGGATCAATGGGCCACAAAGACCTGCCTCAGCCCTGGGTTCTGAGCCTCCTTGGTTGCACAAAGGGGGAGGCTGAAGGTCCCCACACAACAGTACTTGGCATAGGGCTGCTGTCGGTTTCCTCTAATTGGCTTGGCAGGCTCCAGACAAGAAATGAAGCTGGATTGTGCAGCGGAGGACAGAGAGGGATGCCTTCTGTCCGCCATCCTGACTTATGATTTCCAACTGCCAGCTAACAATGCCTCTGAGGAGGAAAAGAGGGGGGAGAAACTGCTCGGAAGTAGGCGGGGTCTGAGATGAGATTCTGTAAGATGTTTGGGGAGTCATCCCTGTGGCTGTTCAGAGGCTTGGCACTAGCTCCATGGTCATGAAGGAAGGTGGGTGAGGGGAGGAGGAGATGAGCTAGAAATACGGAGAACCAAAAGGTATAGATGGGTATAGAAGGAGGGGGGAGGATGGGGAACAGGAGAAATCCATCATCTGCCATATTTATTTATTTTAAAAAACTCGAACTTGAGGGCTTCTCTCCAGCAGGAGCAGCCTATACAGCTGCTGGGGAAAAAATATAACAGAACAAAGCTCTCCAACATGTTCATCACCCTGGGGTTTGCTGTTATTCTATAGCACACATGAAGCAGGAGATTGAGGCCTAACGACTAGAGAGAAGGCAGCTGGCGTTTTAAAAATGAAACTCTTCTGCCGCTGGTGATAAAATATCATCTTCCAAAGTAAATAATCACATGTTCAATAAGAAAACCAAGTGCCTCCATCCTCCCTCCATATTGCCCTCCCCTCCACGTCTCCTCTAAACTCCCAGAGCCTTTTGGACTCAGCAGTCTGAACCTGGTTGCATTTCTCTCACATAACCCGGATCCCTCTCCTTCTTGTGGATCACAGTGGGGATTCCTAGGGGACAAAGGGTGTCTGTGACCAAGCCCTGGGACTCATCTTGTGTGCCTCTACCCTTGAGAGATCATAAGATCTCTTCAACCTAAAATTTTGTCTCTGGCAGAAATACTTAAAAATAGCTTAGGGTAGAGTCAGGTGCCCTCTCTCTCCCCTCATGCCCCAGAAGTTCTGGGACCACAGGTCTAGACCTAGAGGGGACTTCAGAGGTCATCCCCCTCCTTTTACAGAAATGAAGGCCTAGAGAGGTGATTAAACTTGGCTGTGATCACACAGGGACTAAGTGGCAAAGCTGGAATTTCCATATTTCATATCATGTTCTGTACAGAAAAAAGCTATTATTTAAATTAGATGAAGGTGTCTTTCTTGGAGACAGCAAATTTAGATTCAAATATCCTAATTTATTAACTAATTAACCTATCTTTGGCCACACTTGTGATTTCATCAAATTCACAAGCATTTATTGTGTGCTTACTCTGTATCAGGAACTGTGCTATAAACAGCATGAAAAACAGAGCATGTATTCTAAAATGAGGAAGACATTTACACATATAAGCATATACAAGAAACAGACAAAGTAGGTACAGTGTAATCTTAGCAGGTAAGGCACTACAAGGTCTCCCTGCCTCCAGGAAATAAGCTGGAGACACCAAGAAAGGACTCCTGAATATCAATAAATTTAGCCAGCACTTACCAAGTGTTTTAAGATTTGCCAGGTCCCTTACATAAATGATCTTCTCACAACAACCAGGTAGTATTATTATCGCCATTTTACAGATGAAGACATCTAGGCCAGAGAGGTAAAATAACAAGTGCAAGGTCACACAGCTACTCAGCGTCTAAAACAGGATTTGAACACAGGGCTTCCTGGTACAGGCCTTGAATGCTGTCTCTCCTCTGAACTACCTAGCCACTTGAAATAGGAAAAAGAAGAGAAAGGGGAGAAGGTAGATGGGAACCAAAAGTAGCCAGGGCTATGAGTCTAAGTCAGCTCATTTCAGTCTGACCTAACTCCCTAATAGCCCCACTAGACCCAAAGAAGGAACGAAACATAAAATCCAAGAGGATGACAGCTGGGGGTGGGTGGGTTCTTCTGGATATGGCCATGCAAATAGCACCTGATAGAGGTAGGATTTGATCTCAAAACTTGGCTCTTTCCATGAAACTGTGCTGCCTCTTGACTGACCTAATCAAACTATTATGTTATAGAGTTTTGCAAAGTACTTTCCTCACACCAACCTTGTGAGATACATAGGTAGTGCAAATATGACCCCAGTTTTAAAGATGAAAAAAAAACCCAGAAGAGTGAAGAGGTGGTATATAGCATGCCTGTGGTCACATAACTAGGATGCGTTGGGGTGGAATTTGAAATGAGGTCTTTTCACCCCTCCCCTCATGTTGCTGTCAGTCTGAGTTTGTCCAAATGCTTCATAAATTAATGTCTCTCTTTTAATTTTTTTAATGTGTACTTATTTATTTTTAGTTTTCAACATTCATTTCCACACATTTTTGAGTTCCAAATTTTTCTCCCCATCTCTCCCCTCCTCCCACCCCAAAATGCTGTGCATTCTGATTACTCCTTTCCCCAATCTGCCTTCTATCATGCCCCTCCCTTTTCTTATCCCCATCTTCTATCTTGTAGGGCAAGATCAATTTCTATACCCCATTACCTGTATTTCTTATTTCCAGATGTATGCAAAAACAGTTCTCAACATTTGTTCCTAAAACTGTGAGTTCCAACTTCTCTTCCCTCCTCCCTCTCCAGCCATCCCCACTGAGAAGGCAAACAATTCAATACAGGCTATACATGTGTAGTTATGGAAAAGACTTCATAAAAGTCATATTGTGAAAGATTAACTACATTTCTCTCCATTCTACCCTGCTCCCCACTTATTCTTTTCTCTCTTTTGTCTCTCTCTTTCTAGAACGTACTTCCTATTGGAATCATGCGATTCCACCTATTGTGTGGAAATAGGATTTCTCTTTGAGTTACAGATCCTGAAACATACTCTTTTAAATTTTGGGGGGAGGTTCTCTAGTCAGTTCTAGTGTCTTGGGATTTGGAGAACTGTGCCTGAGTTCACTCCCAACTCCTGCTCTCCTTTGGGGATTTTTAAGCCATTCCTTCTCAAGCTTTATCTGCCATTTGTGTAGGGAGATCAAAATCAAAACTCACATTTTCTAGGGTTAGGGGACATCCTCACTGGGGCCTGGAACTTGTCAAAAACAGTGGTATCTGGAAAGGGGCTTCTTTTTTCTGTACTTTTTAATGTTGTTTTCTGTTAGGAGCTCTCTTTCTCTCCTCAATACAGAGCTATTGATGCTGGCAAACGGATGGGACAGAGAGGAAGATCGAGGCAGTTCAGGGCTTGAGCTGAAGCTTGGATTGCTTGACTGTGGAGGTCTTGTGCACTTGTTGTTGGTGCATGACACTTGGTCCAAGCTCCAGGGATTAGTGGAATTTCTTCAGCTCCCCTCTCTGCATGGGGAATGGAGGCCAGTCATTTCCATCTCAAATGGGAGAGCTACAAAATGAAGGAATTAATAAAGATTCTAGCCCTGGTGATGCATCATCATCCGAAACTAAATTACACACTTATCCCATTATCATTACCATGCTTTTGGGTTAATTACAAAGTGGGGAATTAAAGTTATTAATAGGAGAGGAAGCCTCCCAAAGGTTGGGGAGGGCCATGTCACCTTTCCCTGCCAGTAGGGCCCTTCCACTTCCTTGGCCCCAAAACCTCCCACCCCCTGCTGACCCCTGGCACCGAGAACCACTCTTGGGTTTCCCACTCTTCCCCAAGGCAGGCTTATGTACATGCCTTCAGCCATCACATTAACGGCTCATAGCAATCACATTAAAACCAAATGTGCTCATTATACCTGATGTCTCACACTCCATGTGAAGGAAATTAGTAATGATTAGGGCATCATTAGAGAGAGATGTCTCTCTTTACCCAAAATATTGACAGTAAAAAATACACACACACAGAGAAACAAAACTCAGTGGTACAGAGAACAAACTGGCAAAACTTAAAAGCACAATGTATGGCAGTCATCAATGTCTACAGCCCTAGACAGCTGGAAGCAAGGACACTGTTGGCAAATATTTCTAAACACAAATAATGCAGTGATCAACATTAGCAGCAGCAGCAGCAGCAGCAACATCAGTGAATTGGTTTTGAGGGAATCTGGGGCTCTAGTGTCCACTCTGTCACTCACTTGCTGTGTGACCTTACACTGGTTTCTTTCCCTCACTGGGCTTCAGTTTTCTTTCTTTATAAAATGAGTGACCTGAGAATATAACTGAACCTTATGCAATCATAGTTACCAAACTTGTCTCTAAAGAAAGGATAAGAATGTATGACTTTGCAGAAGTGGGAGGCTATGGGTGTGGCACATTGCCTATTTGTTCACACTCAGTTGAAAGGTTGGTTATTTTGTTGAATTGCATTCTATTCTCATTCTTTTCGTGAAGTGGGGAGGGATGCAGGTAGAGGGAAGAAGCTATTCAGAATTGAAAGCTATGTAAAAAGAAAAGATATTAATAAAAATTTAAAGAAGAAAAATAAAAAAGAGGAGATGAGACCAGATAGTTTCAAAATCCCTTTCAGCTCTGATATGGTATGGCATTCTGAACTGTTGGAAACAAAGCTCCAGTTTCTGTTCCATTCTGGCTCTAGATTTCAGCCCCACTTTGACCTCTCCAAAAACAGTCTTGCCTGGAACAAAGTTTTATTCTTCTGTCAAGTGAAGCCTGTTCCTTCCTTCAAGATCCAACACAGACCTTGCACAATGTAGGTGCTTAATAAATGCTTGTGACAATATTGTTGACCATGAGAGTCATTTGTCAGGGGAAGAGAGCTGGGGATGAACCTGTGCTTTCTTTCCCAAGCAGAATGTGCTTCTTCATCAAGCCCAGAGGTAGACTTTGCTGATGTTCTGCAGTGGCATTATTTCTCATTGAGGGCTTTAATTAAGACCAGTAATGCTATCCATAGGTCTGACCCTGAGCAATTTGAGGCAGTAAAAATATGGTCTGTCAGTTTAATGTGCACCAGTCACCTTTTTTGCCAAGCTGGCTGCTCAGCTTGACTCTAGAGTTGGAAACTGTTGTCTGCTCTCCCTAAACTTTAGAACTATTTATCACTTGCTCCAATGAATCGATTATTTAATTTGTTGGATTTAATAATGATAATAGCTAATATTTATAGAGTATTTATTATGTGCTGGGCACTGTGCTAAATGCATTACAATTATTTTCTCATTTGATCCTCATACTAATCCTGAGAGGTAGGAGCTATTATTATTATTTCTATTTTACAGATGAGGAAACTGAGGCAAACAATGGTTAAGTTATTATCTCAGAGCTACATGGCTAGTAAGGGTCTGAGACCAGATTTGAACTTGGGTCTTCCTGATATTAGGGGCAACTAGGTGAGCCAATGGATAGAGTCTGGAATCAGGAAGACTCATCTTCATGAGTTCAAATATGGCCTCGGTCACTTATTAGCTGTGTAATCCTTGATGGGTCACTTAACCCTGTGTGCCCCAGTTCCTCATTTGTAAAATGCACTTGAGAAGGAAATGGCATACTACTCCCATGTCTTTGCCAAGAAAACCCAAAATGGATTAATGAAGAATCAGACATAACTGAAACGACTCAAAAACAATGACAAAAGAAATTCTTGGTTCCAGGTCCAGCATTTGAGCCCCTATGTGGTTTAGACTCTCAGAGAACAGATTTCAGCCATGCTAGACAACCTTCTTTGGAGAGACTCCATCAGGAATTCTGTCCATGCAAGTGATCGAGGTAGCCCAAGAACTCTCAAAGTGAGTTGTGGTATGGTTTAATAATGCAGAACTTGCGAAGCAGATTCAGTCAGATGAGCAACAGTGATTAAATCACCACAAACGGCAGCTGGGACTTGCCTTCAGAGGTGAAAGACAGAATTTTTTTTTTCATCCTCAGTTCTACTGTCACATGTAGCCTAGGTTCATTTAAATCTCAGACTTATTCTTTAAAATGTCCTAGAGTGCTTTGCATCTCCTTTATCCCCAGCAATATACCTTGTAATGGAATTATCTGGGTCCATATTGTATTCTACAATTTTCCTTCCTTCTCCCCCGCCCCCCCAAGTAGCGTATGATCTCTTTGAGGGTAAGCACTGAGCACAATCAATGAATCCTTAAATGTATGGTAAGGACCTTTCTGTGCTAGAAGCTAGGGCTGGAGAAAAGAAAGAAAAAAAATGAAACACTCCCTCCCTTCAAGGAGTTGATTTTCTCCCAGGGAGGAAAGCATATGGCGGCTATGATCATCAACTCAAACTATATACACAAAATACATTGGTTGCATGTGTGCATCTGTGTGTATATGTATGCATGTGTGAAGATGTAAACAACTGGAGGAGATGAAGAAAAGCTTTACATAGAATGTCTTAGAAATAGTAGGAGTTTAATAAATATTTGTAAATTTGGATTGAATTAGTACATAGGGAGTCAGTACGGTATACTGAATAGAGTGTTGTCTTTGGAATCAAGAGGACAGGTTTAAATTCTGACTCTGATACCTATTAGCTGAGCAAATCACTGAACATCTTTGTACCTCAGTTTCCTCATTTGAAAAACTAAGTAATAATATCACAAGGTTGTTTCAAAGCTTAAGCGAGGCAACATATGAAAAACACCTTGTAAAACCCCAAAACATATCTAAATGCTAGTTATTTTGATGAGGATGAGGGGTTGCATCAGCAAGATCCAACATGCCATTGGATTTCTTCCTTTTCCATTCCTTAAGTACAACATAAAATTGGTAAGGTTGTCTGGCTCTTGGTTGTGGAAATCCATTCTTTCTTGTTATACAGGGGGAAGGGACCAAAGGGTTTTCAGCTGGGGAATGCCCTGATCACTCTTGTGCAAATAGAAGTATAACTTGTCAGTAAATAAATTTCAAGATCAGAGGCTCAGACAGAGAGATAAAGCGACTTGCCTAAGGTCCCTGAGGCAGCAAGTAACAGAGATGGGTCCAACTCTAGAGTCAGTGCTAGTTTTATTGTACTACATTTCTACTAAATGCATATGTGTTCATCATTCGTTGCCAAAGAAGATCATGCCATCACAGAAATAATGACATGACTTGCACTTGACTTTGTTTTGAGTGAGGGAGGGCTGTGCATATAGCAATTAGGTAAAACTCCAAGGCATGGTATGATTCCAGTTTTGAATGAATGAAGTTATGCAAGTCCTCACTGTGTGCCAGGCACTGTGCAGAGTAATCTTGGCAGTAATTGCTATAGGGATCCAGATAAAAGAAATTCAATGACCAGAAGCAGACAGAGGAGACAGCCTGGAGGAAGAGATACAAAAGTTGAATCTTGAAGAATTTTGATAAGAGCAGGGGTGAGGAAGGATATGTCAGATATGTCAAAGTCAAATAGAAACCATTCATAAGAATCCCTGTGGGTGACATATTGACTTAGAAAGCCATGTTAACATTATCTACATTCTATAGTATTTTTATTTCTGTTGTACAATGTTTCCAGATTGCAGTTCAATTTGGTATTGGTCAGACTCACAATATAGAGGCTGACAGTGTTTGGCAATAGAAATAGTATGAGTAAAGGCTTGGAGTTGGGACCCAGGCTGAGCTACTAAGGGAACGTTGAGGAAATCTATACAGCTGGAGTATGGGCATGCTGGAGAGAAGTGGATGGACAAGGTTGAGGATTTTAATGTCATGTTAAGGAAAATAGATTTGATTCTATAGAAAATGGGGAGTCCCTAAAGGTTTTGGAGGCATCTAATTACAGAACTGGAAGGGGCCTCACGTGGACTTTGATATTTACTTGAACTGAGCAGGAATCCCTTTGCCAGCCTCCCTGATAAATGATCATCTGATCTCTGCTTGAAACTTACCATATGAACTCATCTCATTGTTAGGCAGCTTAAGTTATTAAAAAGTTTCTTTTAATCGAATTAAATTTGGCAAACTGTTCCACACTTATATGTGCAAGATAACACCAGGCCTAAGTGCTGGGAATACGAAGACAAACATGAAGGAGCCTCTTCCTTCAAGGCTTCTAGTGGGACACAACATGAACACATATAATTACTAAGTATGTACAAATTAATATAAAGAGATTTTCAAGATTTGTTGTTAGTCAGTTGTTTTCAGTCATGTCTGACTCTGTGTGACCCCATTTGGGGTTTTCTTCTTGAGTCTACCTGACTCCAGGCCCAGATATTGGAATTTGCTATTTCCCTCTCCAGCTTATTTTACATATGAGGAAACTGAGGCCAACAGGGTTAAGTGACCTGCCCAGGGTCACATGGCTAGTAAATGTCTGAGGCCAAATTTGAACCCAGGTCTTCCGGACTCCAGGTCTAGCACTCTATCCATTGTGCCACCTCGCTGCCCCTTTAAGATTTAGGGAGTATTAATGACTGAGCTAGGAAATGGCAGACTGGGAAAGACCTTGTGTAAGAGATATCACCTGAACTTTGCATTATAGTACAGTGGATCAAGTACTGACTTTGGAATCAGAGGATATAGATTCTAATCCTGCCCTGAAACTTTCCGTCTGACTTTGGGCAAATCATTTAACTTCTCTGAGGCCCTGTTTCCTCATCCTACAGAGGCAGCTAGGGAACACTGTGCACAAAGTGCTAGTACCAAAGTCAGGAAGACCTGAGTTCAAATATGACCTCTGATGCTTACTAGCTGTGTGGCCTTGGAAAAGTCACTTAGTCATTGTTTGCCCCTGTTTCTTGAACTGTAAGATGGGGGTAATAATAGCACCACCAAGTGGAGCTGCTTGTGAAGATCACATGAGATATTTATAAAGTGCTTAGTACGATTCCTGGCATATTTTGCTTATATTTTTGTTTTTCAGTCGTTTTAGTTGTGGCCAACTCTTTGTAACCCCATCTGGGATTTTCTTGGAAAAGAGACTGGAGTAGTTTGCCATTTTCTTTTCCAGTTTATTTTATAGTTGAGGAAACTGAGGCCAACAGGATTAAATGACTTCTCCAGGGTTACCCAGGAGTATGTGTGAACTCAGGAAAATGAATCTTCCTGACTGCAGGCTCATTATATTCTATCCACTGCTCATAAATGCCAGCTATTGTTGCTGTCTGTAAAATGAGGAAGTTGCATTAGATTATTTCTGAAGTCCTTTTTGGCTCTAAATCAATAAGATTATATACATTGAAGGAAACCATCGATTCTAAGAGTTGATGGTACAGGAATGGATGCCAGGTATAAGACACTGTGCAAAGTCACAAAGGAGGAAGATGGAAAGTTTTGTATGGGGAACAGTAGGTAGACCAATATGCTTGGACCAGGAAATAAGTGGAATGAAATAATTTGAAATGAAACTAGAAAGATAGGAGGGGGTCAGGTTGTGGAGGGCTTTGGATGCCGTGGCTTTGTATTTTATCCCAGAGACACGTGGGGGCCACTGAAGGTTTTTGAGTGGGCAAAGAAATCAAAGTTTTTCTTTCTTTAAGACAAAATCTTCTTTCTTGTAACTTCTATTTCCTGGTCCTTGTACTGTTCTCTTGAGTCAAGCAGAATACGCCCAATTTTTCTTCCATATAGAAATTTCTCACCAGTGACCGGGTACCTCCAAAACCTTCTCCTATCCAGTTAGTATCCTTGGTTTCTTCATCTGAACCTTCTATAGCAGGGGGATTCTTGTGTGACATGGCATTCATAGGTCCCTCCTGGTTCTAGTTGCCTTCTTCTGGATGTGTTTAATAAAGCAATATTTTAGGATGATCAACCTACACACCTGATCAGGATGGATTGGAGGTTACCTTCTCCAGGGTAACCCTGGAGAAGTCATTTAATCCTGTTGGCCTCAGTTTCCTCAACTATAAAATAAACTGGAAAAGAAAATGGCAAACCAGTTAAAAAGCTTCTGAGGACCCTGACAAATAGGATGTTGCTGACTACAGACAGGCAAAGGTCAGGATGGCACTGGTTCTTACCATTGCTCTCTGCTGTCCTATTTCCTTCTCATCCAAAATTACTCGGATGATAAAATCAAATAACAAAACACAGGGCACATAAAGCATGTTATAAGACAAGGTTTAAGAACTCCCTGATTCCATATTTACCCCCAAACATTCCAGAAAGTGGAATCACTTCAGGCTTGTAATGAGAATGGTTTCAAAGCTCAGTGTTCAGCATATTTGGTCTCAGCACATTTAGGGAATTTCAGAAGCCGAGGTCTACTCAGAGCTGACAACACTGGACTGTTAAAGTTGGCAATCAGAGAAAGAACAGAATTTCCTCCTTCTTCAACCCCCCCTCCAGCCCTACCCCCTATCCATTCCCTCTCTTATGAAGTATCATAGGATTTTAGTTGAAAGGGCCCTTCGAGATTGTCTGATCCAGCCCTCTAATTTTATAGGTGAAGAAACTGAGGTTTATAAAACTTTGATGACTTATGTAAGGTTACTTACACAGGTAGTAAGGGGCAGATTCCAGATTTATCCCTAAGCCTTGTGGTTTGAAATTCAAACCAGTCCCATGCTCTGAAAATTCCAGTCTCTAAGTCTTCCACAAAATCAATCACTGACTTGATCTGCCTGAAACCCAGCTAGTAATTTTTGTAGGTTGAGCTCATAGGATATTGGTGCTAGAGATGAGGAGCTGAAGTGATTTTAGTGCCATAGTATCAAATAAATTAATGTGCAAGTGATATGGAGGATAATGTGGAAATTGGGATATGATTTTTTTAGTCTGTAGTCAAAGTCTGCATGTAAAAAAAGGCTAGAAGACTGTCTTAGCTCCCTTGATATAATGAGAGCCAGGTAAGGTTATCCCAGGGTTGGGGAACCTATGGCCTCAAGGCCACATGTGGCCTTTTGGGTCCTCAAGTACAGCCTTTGACTGTATCCAAAGCTTGGATACAGTCAAAGGGCCACACTAGAGGACCTAGAGAGTCACATGTGCCCTCAAGGCTGCAAGTTCTCCACCCCCCACTATTCTCTGTCCTGACTGACTATTTACTATCTCTGTGATCTTGGGCAAATTGGTTTACATCTCTGGGTCTCAGTTTCCTCATTTGTAAAATAGGAATATAAAATAATTGCATCCAAGTCCTCTGATTCCATAGCTGGCCTCAAAGCAAGGGGGACCTGTGTTCAAGTGTTGCCTTGATCGTGAACTGGCTGTCTGACCTGGGCAATTCAACATCTAATGCTCTAGAAAGCTCTTTATGAGGATGAGTGGCAGAGATGAAGGTGCCAACACCTGGGCCAGTGAAATCACAGGTAAGCTCCTTGAAAACAGGGACTGTTTTTTGCCTTTCTTTGTATCTCGAGTATTTAGCAAAATACTTGGCCCATATTAGGTGTTTAATAAATACTTATTGACTTCAATCTCCCCTAATAATATCACCCATCTTGCAGAATTGTTATGAGGAGCTAATGAGATAATATATGTAAACCTTAAAGCACTTTATGAATGTTAGCTATAATTCTGATTATTTCTAAGATGAGAAGTTAATTATAGGACTGAGTTAGCTAGTATCCTAAGGTCCCTTTTCTTTCTAAATCTGTGATTAAGTGGTTCTGGGTATCATCCTGAGGCTTGAGTTCCAGCCTTGACTCTGCTACTAATTCCTGGTATGACTTTCTTTCTATGGGCTTCAGGTTTCCCCTCTGGGGAAGAGGTCTTTGAATGAGATGCTTTCTTCAATTTTCTTCCAGGTCTGACATCCCATGATTCTCATCCATTAATGGGCCTTCATCAGTTCTGCCTGGATACTGGAAGCTGGTACTGAAGCTCCTCAGAGGACTGTGACTATCCCTATTTTTGCTCTTTAAAGAACCAGAAGTCTGCCTCTCCTCCCATTCTACCAACACAAGTGAAAAAGCACATTCCTCTCAGTGTGTCCTTAAATGCCAAGTTTAGCTCGATGCAGGGTTTTATGGATGTGATAAACCCTCCACCTCAGGTTTACAGCGGTGGCAGATCTTTAGCGTTACTATACAAACAGACCTGCTATAATAAAGCCCATCTCATTGGATATTATATTGTATCAAAGGCATTAAATACACATTAAAGAAGTGTTTCAAGGTTCTTTTGAGTAAGTAGCAGATGTTATGAATAAAAACCCATAAAAATCCTTCTGAATTCTAAAAAGGTGTATTCCATAAAGCTTTCCACATAAATCTGCCACACAGCTGAGGCACATCGAACAGTGATTAGAGGCAATGTCTAATAGTATTAAACTGTTAGAGGTAACGAGAGAAGGAAAGAAAGACTCCAAAATAGAAAATGAAACCAAATTGAATGATATGCTGTCCTGTTTAATTTATGATGGGAAAAGGCTTTTCCATTTAGACTTTAGGTGGGGCCCCTCCTGATGGGCAGGCCTCTCTGGGCACCTTGCGTCATTTCCTTGACTGCTAGTGTCCTGGGTCCAAATCACTTTCTATTAAGCTAATTTGGATTTATTTGTCATTATTCTCTTTATTTTTTCTGTCCCCGTATTTGCATGTGCATATGTATGCATGTATAAATATACATACATATACATATATGGGTGTATACATATACACACACATACATATCCTTATGTTCTGAATTAGAATGTTAGCTCCTGGCAAATGAGACCTTTCTTACATAAAACCTTTCCTGATCACCTCAGTTGCAGGTGTTGTCTCTGGCTCTTCTAAACTACCTGGTATTCAACTTCTTTGTATTTCTTTATATTTATTCTGTGCATACTTGTCAATGTACTTGTATACTTGTTTCTCCATTGGAATGTAAGTTCATTATGAGTAGGGATTGTTTCGTTCTTTCTGTTTGTATCACTAGTATCTAGCAGTACGTAGCACATAACGGTAGGTGCTTAATCAATGCTCATTGATTGATTGAAGGTATGTGGAAATGCAATATTTCACTTTGACTTATGTCAATGAATATGCATTTCTTTATAGGAAAAATCAGCAACATCTGCCCACTATTTAAACAACCTGATTTAATGGAGTCACCCAGAGATAAAGTGCAAGACAGGGGGAACAAATGAATGACCTTATCTACCCTCCTTTAGTGTGTCTTGAAAAACAAATAAAATAAAATTGAGTTTAGCAGCAAACTAAACAGCTCCGAAAATACTGTCCCAGTGGATCTAACTTCCCAGCAAGCAGGGCTGTTTAAGGAGAGAGAGAGACAGAGACAAAAGCCAACTGCAATAAAGTCTGGTTCATTGAAACTTAATTAACCCCTTAGTGTTGGCACAGGGAGAATTATCAGCATGGCTGCTGGGAGCAGGTTGACACTGTGCCTGGCACCAAGGGGTTAAACTAACATGGATAGGAAGACAGTAACCAGCCAAGTCTCCTACACAGAAGCCAATCTTGGGCCATGCAGGGATCTTTAAAAACAATGGGAAGATGTGTCTTGCTGTCACAATTCTTTAACCACTCCGATGGCCCACATGGGGAGATCTGCAAATCCATTTGGAGAGGCCAAATCCAATCGAAAAATAATGGAACAGGGTGAAAGGATCATTTTTCCACTGGATAAGATTTCCAGCAGTATAGGGAAGATGTTATAAAATGAGATGAACAAAGGCTGAGGAAACCTGTCTTTTTTTTTTATTTGATTTTTTTGGCCCTCAATCCTTCCTGAAAACTTTGATTTTGGTGACCTGTGGGACTCTGACTGTATCTCCCAAGGGTGAGTACTCCTCTTAGATTGCATTCCTGACATCCATGATAGCTATGTTTCATAGAGGACTATGCCATGATGGTAAAAGTTCAAATAAAGAGACCTGAGTTCAAGTCCTGGCTCTACTACTAACTCATTGTGTAGCCTTGGACAAATCACTTGGCCCCTCTTGACCTCAGTTTCCTTATTTATAGACTAAAGGGTTCAGACTAGATGACCTCTGTGGTTCTCTCTAATGCTAGGATTCTTGAATCCTGCAAAACATCAGCTATTATGTACTGTATAAAATAGTCTTATAATTACTGAATCACAGCATCTCGGTTCTTTAGAGGTCATCCAGTCCAACCGGAATACCTGAACAGTAATTCCCTCTGCAATATGGATGAGACAGTCATGTGACTTCTGTTGGGAAACTTCCAATGATGGATCATGGAATTCAGGACTCAAAGGAATCTTATCAATCCACCAAATAGCAAGAACTGATATGGTACCTACTGTGTGCCAGGCTCTGTGTTAGATACTGTGGATGTAAAGACAAAAAAGTCCATACCTTCAAGGAATTTACATCTTATCAAAGGAAAAATATGTACAGATGCAACACACACAAGATATCTTTAAAAATCAATATAAGACAATTGTTTTGAGAGAAAGACACTAACAGCTTTGGAGATTAAAGAAGGATTCATGTAAAGGGTGGTGATTGGGAGCTTTGAAGTATACAAGGGATCCTAAGAAGTAAAGATGAGGAGGGAAGGCATCCTTGGAAGGGGAGACAGCCTGGGTAAAGGCACAGAGATGGGAGATGGTGTGCTGTGTGTGAGGTGTAGCAAGAAGGCCAGGTTGGCCAGACTATAGAATATGTGAAAGGGAGTCATGTATAATAAATCTGGGAAGGAAGGTTAGAGTCACTCTGTGAAGGAGTAAATGACAAACAGAGGAGTTTGTAATTGACCCTAGAGGTAACAGAGAGCCTCTCTTAGCAGGGGAGTAGCACAGTTGGATCTGTGCTTTAGGAAAGTCACTTTGGCAGCCATGTGAGGGATGGAATGGAGAAGGGAGAGATTTGAGTCAGGGAGACCAATTAGGATGTCACTGCAATAATCCAGGAAAGAGGTGATGAGGGTGTGAACCAGAGTGGCTGTCTACAAGTGAAGAGGAGGGGATAGATATGAGAGGTCTCATGACAGTCAAATTGATTGAAAGGCTGGCAATGCTCCTTATAGAAATAAAGAAGTCCAAAACTGAATCGATCAATCAGCAACCATTCACTCAGCTCCTAATATGTGCCTGACACTGTGCTAGGCACTTGGGATATGCGTATAAAGAATGAAACAATCCCAACTCTCAATAAATAAAGGTAGGTTTGGTGGGAAAGAAGATGAGTTAGTTTCCTTTAGGACATGTTGAATTTGAGATGCTCGTGGGACATCAAGTCCAAAGTGCTTAAGAGGTGCTAGTGATGCTAGATTTGAGCTCAAACTAGGGCTAGATGTATAGATCGAGGAACTGTCTGTATAGGGATGATATTAAAACTCATGTGTGAGGGGATATCACCAAGAGATAGATTCTAAAGAAGGGAAAGAGGGTCTTGAAGTATAATTAGAGGTAGGAGAGATATATGGTGGGCTAGCTAAGGAGACTCAGAAAAGGCCAGTCAGATGGGTATCAGAATCAAGAAAGAACAATGCTATGAGACCACAAAGAGGAGAAAGGATTAAGGAGAAGGTGGTCCACAAAATCAAATGCCACCAAGATGTCAAGGAGGATGAAGCCACTGGATTTATCTTTCATAATTTAGAAAGCCTTGTTACCTTTGGAGAGATCAGGGTTTGAAAATTTGATTGCAAAGAGTTGACAAATGATGAGGAGAGGAAGTGAATATTGAGAATACAGTTTTTTTCCTAGGTATTCAGTTGTGAAAGGGAGAAAAGAGATGGCACCCCAGCTTGAGAGGAATTATAAGGTTAAAGTAAAATTTTTTTCAAGGACGGGAGCAGAATTTTTGTGGGAGTGTTTTGGTAAGTAAAAGAGAAGGAACCAGTAGACAGGAGAGAATGAAGGTAAGAGAAAGGAGAGGGATGATTGTGAGTGCAAAATTCTGGAGGAGATGAGGAGGTGGGATCAAGGGTACATGCAAAAGGATTGGCCTTGGCAAGGAGAAAGGTCATCACTGCTTCATCAGAGACTGGTGTAAAGGATGAGAGAATGAGTGATGTTGTTGAAGGGAGGGCTGAATGTTATATTTAGAGAAGAGAAAAGAAGTTTATGGCAAACTGCCACAATTTTATCACTTAGGTATAAATCAAGGGCTTTAGCCATGGGAAGAGGTAATGTGGAAAGCTTAAGGAGAGAGGAAAAGGCTTCAAAGAGATATTGTGGGGAGGGTGTTGAGAAGACACTGGCACATGTGTTGAATTTTCTTAGTATGAAGGTAAAAATTGAGGTGGAGGAAGACTGTGAACCATACCCTAAACCAGAAGGGAGGGAGACTGACTTTGGGACAGAGATAATGATCACCAGATCTGGATTGGGTGACGTTTGTCTGAAGGGAACATAAAAGGAGAAGATTCTAAGTGAGGGTGACAAAGGGAGGGTCTGGAAATAGAAACAGGGACCAAGGAAAATTCTGACTCCCCCTCCAGCAGGACTCTTATATAGCTTAGATCAAGTCCTTTCCACTCATTTTACGGATGAGGAAATTAAGTGACTTGCCATGGTCACATAGCCACAGTTATTGTGAGAGGCAGGATCTGAGCTCAGCTCTCCTGATTTCAGAGGCTATATGGTATAATGGATAGATGCTGCAACTAGTATCATGAAGGGCTGGGTTCAAATCCTGCCTCAGATACTGATGAACTTTGGATCCAGGGCAAGTAATCTGATCTCTCTAATATTATCACCAAGCTGCTTACTCAAGTCTCGACTGATATGACCTCTCTCAGCCTCTTCTTTCCTTGAATCTGAGGGCTGGAGGGTGGATTACCAAACTTCTCCAGGTGAAACAAGATGCCTGCATGCCAGGTACCCCCAGGTCCCTACCCACCCCTGTTTTCTACTTTCTTGCCTCCTTTTGTGTGTCTCCCCCCATTAGACTGTAAGTACTTTGAGAGCAAGGATTGCTTTTCTTTTAATTAATTTTATCCTCAGCACTTAACAAAGTGTCTGAAACATAGTAGGTACTTCATCAACATTTATTGGATTGGGTTGGATTTTTGAAATCTCCATTTCCACATCTGTAAAATGAGGGGTCTAGGCTTGGTGGAATTTAATATCCCCATGTAGCTCTAAATTGGATATTGTAACTCCAGGTCCAGTAGCCTTTTGGGAACTCGCTTCCTCCTGAGGCAGTTGCAGTTCATTCCTCTTCAGTATAGTTCTTATTGTCAGGAAGATTTTCTTTATACTTGCTAAAATCTACCTTTTTGAAAATGCCACCTATTTTTCCTAGTTTTGCTCTGTGGGGCCAAAAAGAACAGCTCTTGTCCTTTTTCCACATGCATTTTTACTGACTTTCATCTCCATCTCCTTGCTTCCCTTGAGTCCTAGCTAAAACCCTGCTTTGTTCAAGAAGCTTTTCCAAATCTCCTTTCCTGTAAGATTATTGCCAATTTGTCTTTTGTATATCTTTTTGTACATGGTTGTTTATATGATATATTTATATATTTTATATATGTATTATATTAATACATAATATATATATTTATACATATACATATTAGACTATGAACTCCTTGTGGGCAAGGAGTATTCTCAGTGCTAAGCACTGGTGCTTAATAAATGCTTAATAAATGTTTTCTGACCTCTCTTGACAGCCTTTCAAGTTCTTTAAGACAGTTATCATGTGTCCTCTAATTCTCCTCTTCTCCAGGATAAACATACCCACTTTCTTAAACCAAGTGTCATGTGGAAAGGTCTTTTCACCAACTTGGTTTCCCTGTTGCATAGAGAAGGAACCATGGAGCATGAGGCCTGGTCCACATCCCTTGTGATACTGTATTTCACCCTAGAACTCAAATTTTCAACTTTGTAAATCTCTTCCTAAACCTTTAAAAGTTATCTTACTGGTTCTGAAGCTGGGCCTAGAGTATGATCTTGGCTTCTGGGCTGTCCTGTCCCCCTCCCTGGCCCTTGGAGTGTTTGGGTACTTCAGTTATGAGGACAAAGCAGAATCCTCGACTCCCTGAGACCAGCAGAGCAAAGGTCTGGAACCAAACAGCTGGGGAGGCAAAGTAGATGGCAATAAAGAGGGGCTAATATTATCCTTCGAGCTGTTTTTCATTAGAGCAGCAGATATAAAACATTTGACTCACCTGGGGCAGCCCAGGGAAAGAAATAGCTCTACTGGGCCCACTCTTGCTTTATCCATAGGATGCTTCATTTAATTTCTCTGCCCGGCCGAGCTCTGGGCTCAGTGGAGACCTGACTTAGTCCTAGGAATCTGCTGTTGTCTTGGCCTACTTTACTAGCTGGCTTGTGGGAGAGGCTGGGAGAGCCTGGTGGGTAGTCAGACTGGGGGAGTCAGGAAACTTGCTCTTGATTTACTGTGAAAGTTCAGCTAAGTCATTTAACCTTTCTGGGACCAGTTTCCTCATCTAGGTACATGGGCATTAATGACTTCATAGAAAGCTATCAGCTGATTTAGAAAGAGGATTTTCATGTAGGGGATGGTGATCTTAGCTTGGAGCTCCTCATGGTTGCCCTGAAATATATTCCTCCATATCCTATTATAAAAACTTCCTTGTATCTGCTCTGCAGCAGCTGGCTTTTCTAGCAGCCCTCATCCTAAGTTTCTGATTGAAGAGCCTTGTGAAACTTTCATTCTGACCCTTCATGCTCTTAAGATCATGGATTTAAAATTAGGAAAGAACCCTGAGACCTTCTTGTCACACCCTCTCATTTTATAGCTGAGGACAGTAGGGCCCAGGGAGGTTAAGTGACTTTGCCTAAGGTTGCACAGGTAATAAATGTCAAGTAGGAGAGATTTGAACTCAGGTTCTCTGAGTTCGGCTAATGAATACTCTGTACTGCTTTATAGTACAGTACCATACTGTACTGTTCTGTTTCTTTTATTTGCATTTCTTATTTCATCTTTCTTCCCTTGTCTTTGCAGAGGTTTATAGAGGTTATAGAGCTCCTTTTCAATTTCTTCCTGGGCATTGTTCAGAGAGCTGAGGTAATTAGAGTCCATGGTATCTATCCAAAGCTCAGCCTGTTTGACTAGTCAGAAGATGTTGGTAATAATCCTGGTGAAATCTAGAGGCCAATCTAGGGACTCTGGATGCCCTATTCTACACCTTGACTGCTTTTGTCTCAGGAGGCTTCTGAATATATTTATCATTCCTATCTATCGAGCAATGTTAAGCCACTGACCCTTTATTTCTGGATGGAACCTGATAAGCCCCACTCAGCCCTTTGTTAGTGAAAACAATGTTGGAGTCTCTGAAGTTGGGTTGTCTGCCCCCATTACTTCTCCAGAGGATCTCACAGTCTTTGCCAATACCTACCAACAAACTTAGTCTCAGAGGAAATCTCATTCACATTAGGTAGAAATAATTATCACAATAATATCAACTCACATTTTCATGGTGCTTTAACGTTTACAAAGTAATGTTCACAAATGTTGTGTTCCACACAACAACCTTTGAGTTGGATAGAACAGAAATTATCCTCATTTTATAGATGAGAAGAGCCAGGGCCATAGAAATGGAATAGCCTGCATTGGGTTGCAGCACTAGTACATGATGAGTCCGGATTCTGCCCTCATATCACACTACTCCAAGACCAATCTAAAGCGTGACCCTTCCCAAGAGCAGAGAGCTGAGGGTTCAATGGTAGAATTTCAAGTACCAGTACATTCAGGTGGGAGAGGATTTCTGGGGAGATGTCTTTTCCTACACTCTAAAAAATGTACCTTGTAGCATTTGCAGTTGGCCCTGCCTGCTCATCATTCTGGCTATCCTACGTTGGAATCCAGTTCAGCATTTCTCAGGTTGCTGGTGAATCATAGAGCTGCCTGGACACAGTCAGGGTCTTAATCAAATTCTATATTTTCTTGTAGGTGAAATGAAACATTGATGGCAACCCAAGAGGGGACATGATGTAGTAGGAAGCATATTGCATTTCAAAGTCTGGAGCTATGGATTCTAATCTTGTTTCAACCACGCTAGTTATCTGTGTGAACTTGGGCAAGTACAGTCCTTGGTTACCTCATTTATAAAATAAGAAGATAGGATTAGACGATTTCTAAGGTCCCTTCCAACACTAACTTTGGGTGACTTTACAAGAAACTGCTAAAGGGTAGACAAGAGGCCAGGGTGAATGGTGAGGGTGGAGGTAGTATTATTAACTTGCCTACATATCCACACAGCCTCCAGTCTTTCTTGGCATTAGCCACCCTGATACACTCAAGTCTCAGGCTACCATCTACCTGTTCATTTAACAAACCCAAGTCACCAATACATTGTTTCTGAACAGGAACTGATGGTCTCCATTGAACCCAATGGAAACAATGATTGGGGCTCTATATTTTGGTAATGTCTTTGGTTGTAAGCAGGCTAGGCAACAATCTGGGTTTTTCTCATAGGATTTGAATACTTTCCAAGAGCATCCTAAAAAGGGAAAGAGACTGAAGAGACATTAACTTTTAGAAAAGCTTTTTTATTTGAACTTAACTACTTTGGAACTTCTGAACTATAAGTTCTATGAGGGCAGGGATTATATCCTATCTAAACTCTATCTCCTTCCAACAATTAAAACAGTGCTTTGCATACAGTAAGTACTTAATAAATGTTATTGTGAGCTTTCCATCATTAGGGCTATATCACGGCAACAGGGATAGTTTACTTTTGTACCATCTATGAATAAAAGAGTTGCTAAGTAAATCAATAGTAAAAAATAGTATTTTACTGTGCAATGCACATTAGAGTGAGAGTCATGATATAAGTATTTGAATCCTGTTTTGCCACTGACTCAATGCATGATGTTGGAAAAGCCTCCATCTCTCTGGCTCTGTCATCTGAAAGATGAGGAAGTTGAGAGGAGGATGCCCAGTTTACTGGAAAGGGCAGTGGTTTTAGAATTGGAAGATCTAAGTTTGGGGGCTAGTTCTGCCATTTGCTTTTTGTATGAAGCTGGGCAAATTACTTTCTCTTACTGGGACTCAGTTACCTTATCAGTAAAATGGGAGAATTGGACTAGGTCACCTCTAGAGTCACTCCTAGCTCAAGAATTCTGTTTAACTTAGGAGAATAAACTTTTTGGAGTCACATAATCTATATGGCAATTACAAAAGAATACCTATACATTGGTGCAGGTGAGTGGGGAGTAGAATGAACTCCAATGAAAATGATGGAACAAGGAATGCAGTTCTCTGGGCTGGTCAAACTACTTCTGGAATGCTACAAGATTCTCTAATTTCATGGATGGGAAATGGAGGAACGTTACTAAGTCACAAAAACTTCTTTTCAGACACCTGGACAGCAAATCTTTAATCAAAGAGATGAGAGAGAGAGAGAGAGAGAGAGAGAGAGAGAGAGAGAGAGAGAGAGAGAGAGAGAGAGAGAGAGAGAGAGAGAGAGATCGCGCACACACACCACACACATGATTTTGCTTAGCCTGAGGGCCTCCTTCACTGAGGTGTTTGCAAATTCATATTTGCTCTACAGGGCACAATTACTTTATGAATAACCCTCCATGTATTAAGGGAGGGCATGGTCTCCAGAGCAGAGGAAATAGATATCAATTTTTAAAAATTCTTTCCCCCTCAGCACCATTCTTAAGATTTTCTGTCAGTTCAGAAGGAGCTGCTAAATATCTCTAAGAACCTCTAAGCACTGGATCTGGATTCCAAGGAACTGAGTTCTAATCAGAGTTCTGCAACTTATGAATTGTGTGACCCTGGATAAGTCACTTCATTTGCTTGGTCTCTGAAGATTTAAAATAAAGAAATTGAATGAGAGTCTTTAAATCCTAGGAGTCTATGATTCTGAATTGTGATTCCTGTCTACCCTATCTGGTCAACAACCAAAAAACCTTTTATACTTTAGACCTGCTTCAGAGGCAACATCTGGTACTGGAGTTTCCTGATGATCTAGGATGAGAGTCATGTATGTACATTAGCAAAAGAACTTAAAGAATTCTCTCTCTCAAAGAAGCAGATAATAGACTCTTTACTGGGTAGCCTAAGCATGCTTCAAAGAAAGATCAGAACTCCCTCCCAACTATGGTTCAGTTCTGTGGCCCGTCTAGTCCACAGTCTCAGATAGGAGCACCAGGGAATCCCCACTCCTCACCATTGATAAAATTGATTTCTCCTTTGTGTTTTCTAAAGCATTTTTGCATTTTCCCTTTTTCTCTATCACATTCTATCTTGTATCATGTACAATTATTTGGGTACTTGTGTTTTCTTCTATTAGATGATAAACGCTGTGGGCAGGAACCAAGCTTTTATTTCATTTTTTTTGTATATTTGCCATAACTTATGCCTCTGAATACAGCACAGAGTCCCACACTGATGCCATTATGGAGGACTTTCTTATCCTTCATCATCCTAGGATAGTCATACTGCCCCCCCCATTAGACTATAATTCTTTGCAAGAAGTAATTGTAATTTTTGAAGTAATGAAGTAATTCATTTTTTAACTCCCAGCACCAAATTTAACTTCTTGTACTTATTAATTGTTTTAAAAGCATTTGATGAATCTAATCCAATTATACTTTTTTATTCTGACCTTAAACACTACCAAACAAGTAAAAAAAAACCCCACCACATTTCTATATATACAATAGAATACAAAAGAAAGGTTTGCATGAAACTATAAAACTCCATTTTAAACCACTTGCTTAAAAAGGTATATAATAAATTCTATACATTACTTTAAAAACTGTAGCTTATCCATGCTTCCTTTTGAACATCATTTTATTCTTTCATAAAAAGTGTCTCAATAGCCTCTTTTTTTCATCATTCTTATCAACTTTCACTTTCCCTCTCCAGCATCCCTCTCCTCCACAATGTAATAAATACATATAGTTGAGCAAAACAAATCCACAAGTGATGTCTCTTTTTGTACCTTGAATATATTGCCTTTTTGTTAAGAGGTGCATAATGTTTTTATTAAAGATCTTCGGGACACGTGATTGGTCATTGCTTTGATCAGAGTTCTCAAATCTTTTGAAGTTTTTTTCTTTATAATGTTGTCTTTGTATAAATTGTCCTCCTGGTTCTGTCCTACTTTACAGAATTCTTTGAAATTATTTCCTTTATAATTTCTTACCATATAGTGATATTCACTTATATTCACATTTCCTACAATTTGTTCAGCAATTATTAAATTGATGGGCATCCCGCCAGTTTTTTGCTTCCTTCCTCCACCTCAATCCCATTTTAACCTCCCTTTCAGGGCTGGGAAATTTGTTTTGCTTCTAGTTCGTCTCTCCAAGGTATTATTCTTCCTCCTAACTCTACTTCCAATACACTTATTTATATGTTGTTTGTAGTTTTGCACTAAATTGTATTCAACCCCCCCTTTTTTTTGTTCAGGTAAAAGTGAGATTCATCTGATGTTTACTCCTTTCACACTTTCTTCCATGTTTGTATACTCTTCTCATATATTCCATATTCTTAGAAATAGCAAATTTTATTCCTTTATTTGTTGTCCTCTTTTGTCCTTCATTCTCAAAGAGGATTGTGACATCAAGGAAGTGATGCCATGACATGCAAGTGGCTTAGATTTCAGTGCGGGAGGGCTGTGCGGTCACCAGCCTCACTTTCTCCTCTGGAGACATCTGAGTCCCGTGACAAGATAGAGATCAGGATGACTGGAGATGGCCCAGGACATAGCGGGGGACCTTGGCCTTTTAAAGTAAAATCTTTAATAGGTCTCAGTCTGACTGAGGCAATGGCCACTCAACAATTAAGATTACACAAGAAATGAGGTAGAGAATGACCTCCTTACCTAAAAAAATCAGTTTGGGAGAAGACCCTGGGGGTTTCTGGACAAAACAGAAACAAACTGCTATTTATATTCTTTCTGACCCAATTAGGGCTGGAACCATTTTTTTTTTCTTAAAGACCAACCTTAACCCCAAATTATTCTGATTCTCATTGATTGGCCAACAATAGGTCCCTGGCCAAGTCCTTTGTTTGTGCTTTTTAACATTAATGTATTCCTTTTATTCTCCTATCTGTTTCTACTCTTAGACTCTTCAGAACACAACCAATCCCACTCACCCCCACAAGTCCTCTGTTTTTCTTACTTAACCCCCTCAATACCCTTTGGAGACATTAAGGTTTTGAAGGAACATCTATTTCTTCTCTTATTAGGTCATCATAAATATAGCCTCTTCTAATTTTTCAAATAAATTTATCTTTCTACATGCCTCCAGACTTGTGTTTCCATTTCGATGTTTATATTTGGTTCTGGTCTTTAATCAGAAATTGTTGAAAATACTTTATTCCATTAAAAACCATTTTCTTCTTTAGAAATATACTCCGTTTTTCTTAGTTGTAAGTGTCATAGCTTTTACCTTGTGGAAAGTTGTATTCCAAGACCTCCTCTCTTTTAAAGATAAAGTTGATAGATCTTGTGTGATCCTGACTGTGGTTCATTGGTACTTGGATCTCTTTTCTGGCTGCCTGCAGTATTTTGGCTAGGACATTCCTGAGAATTTTCTTTTGGGAGTCTATTTCTGAAAATGATTAGTGAATTTCTTCTGTTTTCACTTTGCCTTATGGTTCTGATATGAACAGTTTTCATTTATGATTTTTTTGAATTATAGTGCCCAGGTTTTTTCCCCTCATGATTGTTAGATGGTCCAATGATACTTAAATTATCTTTCCTTGACTTATTTTCAAGGTCAGCTATTTCTGATATTTCTGATCATTTTCATTTTCTTTTATTTAATTTTTAAAATGTTCTAATATATGCACACACATATTAGATATATATATACATATATTTGATTTCTTGAGGAGTTATTGATTTCTGTTTGTTCTATGCCAATTTTCAGATATCTATTACTTTAGAAAATTTATTTAATTTTTTTATCTCTTCCTTTCTTTCTTCTAGGTATTTATGAAGTCCTTGTGGAAAATCTATTTGTTTTTCTTTTTAGTTTCTACTTGTAGATGTTATACTCTTCTTATTAGATTTTTGAGCATCTCTGATTTACAGTAATTCTTTAGCATGGTCAATATCTTCTTTGGTTTTCTTATCTCTTCAGCCTCAGTTCCTGAACTAGGGCTTTGTATCAGGAACAGGCACTATTTACTGCTACACTTTTGGATGACTGGTCAGTTCAGCTTGTTCTCCAACTAGGTCATCTGGGTTCCTGTACTGATTTCTACCACCTAAGGTCAAGTTTCTATGAATCTTTGAGGTTCAGAGCACTGGATTTCTAGGACCATATGTAATTTCTCAGAATAAAGTACTAGGAACTGCAGAGGTCCTGGTCCTTTTTCTCAGAACACCAATGCTCACACTTTCCACTGCTATTCTCAGAGGCTTCAAAGGTCTATGTTGTGAGTTTCTATGCCCTTGGGGCTTTCTCAAGGAAGCTCTATATTCTTTCTTCCTCTAGATAAAAAGTCTTGCAGGTTACACATTTTTCCGACCTGTCTCTGGTCACACTTGGAGCCTGCTGCCTTATTTGGCATTGGTTTTGCTATCAGTCCCCTTTCTTATTGCTTCTGGGATTCTGGCTGACTTTTTTGTGCAGTTATGCAGTGAAATATGTCACTTACTGTCATTTCTCACTGGATTTATTGATTATTATTTGCTCTGTTGCCTTTTTAAGGTTTGTACTGGAGTACATATGTGGGGACTAGACTTTCTGCTTCTGTTTTGGCATCTTTCGTGGCCAGAAGTCCTTAATACAATGATTTGTCAGAAAATATAGTTTTCTTCTCTAATGAAAGCAACACATATTAGTGATGGTTCAAAATTTCACTTTAATAACCTATCCATTAACTATCCTCAAATTAAGAATTAGAAGAATGCATTAGATGATAAAATTATATAAATTATACAAAATGATCTACAAACTATGAAGTATCATGACAGTGAGAGTAAATGTTATTATATATGATGATGAAAATGATGGTTTTGATTGTAAGGTAGCTTTTACCCTACTCTGTTTGACTCTTTATTCAGTCCTTTAGAGGAATTTATATAAGGGTGCCATGGATGACTATATTTTGCCCAGAAGAAATGCATTCCCACACTGCCCAGCAGTAGGGCAACCACATGAAAAGATAACAAGTTTGATGAAGAAAAAACCAGGCTTAGAAATTGCTTGTGTGAGCTGATCAGAAAGGAGAAAAGAAATGAAGCCATTAGCTTAATTAAGGAGCAGGAGGGAATGATGAAACATCTCTGGCAAAACTAAATTAAGCGTTGAAAAGATATTAAAAATTCATTTGAGTTCCACTGGTAATACAGGTTATAATAACAGTTTCCAGGGCCTGGCCTTTTAATGGGTCAGTTTGATATCAGAAAGAAATACCTAAATCCCTCCCTGTTCCCCCAATCTATCCTTGCCCCTTCTCCTCTCACTAAATACCCTCTAAGTATGGGTCAAAATTCAAGAGTGGAGATCAAGTCAGGGAGTGGTATGATCTCTTTTTCCATCTGTTTGCCTCTTTCTTATTATGCAGGATAATAGGATTTTGAGTGTTGGTGGGGAATAAATGAGGAAATGTGAAGCTAGAAGCAACGAGACACTGAAGGGAAGTTGTCTTGGACAAGATCACTTAGAGGGAGAGAAGGTATGTGATATACTTCTTGGACTCCAGGAATGATCATGAATCATGTTTGTCCTTCATTGCCAAAGAAGACCATGCCATCAGAGAAATGATGACATGACTTGCACTTGACTTTGTTCTGAGTACTAAAGGTCAGAGAGACAAAAGCAAAATGGTGGTGGTGGTGAAGGTTACTCTAAGGGATTGCCACTGAGTCTATTTTTTCTTGATTGTGAACAATGAATCAGCCATGATGATACACCATCAGAGTCCCTTGCCAGTGACAGGTCTCTGAGAAGAAAAATTCCAACTGTCAGAATTTCAGCCTGTACCAGACTGTGGATTTATGTAACTATGCAGGAGGAGAAATCAGGTCTTGGATCCAGGAACTTCACCTAATGCCCAGATCTACTGGATATATCAGTTGAAAAATGTGTTGCACTGTCTATGTTCCTTTATCCACTTGTAGGAGTGGTCATGAGATAGGGAGAGCAAAGTCATACATTTTCTCAATAATCTTGGTTTGGAATAGCCTACGTACCACACACAGTTTAGCGGGTCAAGGAGAGGCTCAAAGTGCAAAGTTTCTGTGGCAAACCAATGATTACATATTGTTTTATTGTCTTTATTAATTTTGTTTAAGAGTAACACACTGCATGTACAATCTAAGAATGCCTTTCTCTTCAACTCCATTAGCCAAGACCAAGCTAGTAGGGATTGGTAGAACAGAGCAAATTCAGGAAGAAGGAGTGTTCAGAAGAGTTTTAAGGCCTGATTCTGATTGGGCAAATTCACACTAGCCACATACCTTACATTTAGCAGTTTGATTCAGAGTCCTTGAGAGAAAGGGAAGTGGTAAAGGAAGGACAAGAGCCGTAGGAAGCTTGACACTTCCCCAGCACATATGCACATAGCAAGCAGGGTGAAGTGTTGAAACTACCAGGGTTACTGTGGGGTTCACCCATTCTCTGTTTCTAATAGCACTAAATGTTCACTAAATGAAAGGGGTACTTGTTTTTTCACCTCAAAGCTATTATTCTATACCAGTCCTCTTGAAGCTCCACTCCACCCTACCACAACTTCTGATGAATCAGGGTGTATTCATGTTATTGGTGCCAATTCTAACTCAGCCTTTTAGGAGAGGAATATAAGCAGCTCCATAAATGTACACCAGCTCACAATATTACTTCTTATGCCTAGCCTGGTCTTTAACACAAAAGAATCAAAAATAGGAAAGTCATTTAATTAATTCATTTATTTTAATTTTTAGTGCCAAATTCTCTCCCTCCCTCCACCCTTCCCCCACACATTGAGAAGGCAAGAAATAGAACACCCATTGTACATATTAAGTCATTTCTACATTAGCCATGTTTTTTAAAAAAGCAATATGAATAAAGGAAAAAATATGCTTTAATTTGCATGTTGAGACCACCAGTTCTCTTTTGGGAGGTGGATACCATTTTATGTCATGAGCCTTTTGGAATTGTGGTGACTCATTGAATTAATCAAAGTTACTAAGTCTTTCATCTTTGATTAACTTTAAAATATTGCAATTGTCTTATAGATTGTTTTCCTGGTCCTGCTCACTTCACTTTGCATCAGTTTGTTTAAGTCTTCTCAGGTTTTTCTGAAACCTTTGCCTTCATAATTTCCCATAGCACAATGGCATTCCATTATATGCCATCACTACTTACATACCATAATTTGTTCAGCCATTTCCTAATGGACAGGCATTCCTTCAGTTTCCAATTCTTTGCCACAATGAAAAGAGCTGCTATAATTGTTATCTGCACATATGGATTCTTTTCCTTTCCTTTGACTTCCTCAGGGATATAGAATTAGTAGTGGTGTTGCTGAATCAAAGGATATATGTAGTTTTATGATCCTTTGGGCATATTTCTAAACTGTTCTCTAGAATGGTTGGACTGGTTCACCGCTTGGGGAAATTATTTAAATTTGTACGCTTCCCTACAGCCATTGTAGCGTAATTTGTACATCACATCGCATTTCTTACTTCTTTTAACCACTTTTAAAGTCATTATCTCATTTGATAATTTCAACACTCCTGTGAAGTACCTAAGATAAATACTATTACTCACATTGTAGAGATGGGAAGACTATGGCCCAGAGAATGTAAATGATATGCCCAAGGTCATATAGGGAGCTCAGGACCAGAATCTGAATATCCTGGATCCTAGTTTAGTGTTCTTTCCATCATCCCACTGTTGCTATTCAATGCTTCAAACCAGACCCCATGTATCAGAGTAGCTAAGCCACTCAACTCTGAACTCCCACCCTTAGGTCATGCTTCTCTATCCAGGACACCTGGACACCTACGGTCAACCTCATTTCTTACCCCCGCACTATTCTTTCTACTTGTTCTCTGAGAACTTTAATCAAAGCAGTACTGTCATTCCTTGGGAATGTGTATGTCACAAAATACCCCCCCCCCCGCATATATTCAACTCTTCTTATTTAAAACCAAGTACCTTGAAGGCAGAAGCTATTTCACTTTGGTGTACTTAGCATAATTCCTGGCACATAGTTAATGGTTCATAAATGCTTTTCAATTCATCGAAACATTCATTCCTTCATGCTAGACTAGTTTAATATAACCCTTTTTGGAATCTTGCCTACATAGATCCACACCACAGATATTTTAAAAATGCATAAGAGGAAGGGATAAAGTTAATTCATCTCCTGATAATCACTTCTGAGGAATGATCAGTAATAGTTTAGCAGGGGATATCATCACTATGTTCCAGCTTCAAACATGTAGTCTGACTGATGCTGTGGGGGAGAAATCATGTTAACTTGGTCTGGTGACCTTTTGGTCCCAGAACTATAACTAGGAGATTGAGAAATTGTGTATTAGTTGAATGTATTATACTTTGAATGAGTACTCACTTTCCTCCATTATGTGACATCTCACCACCCTTCTCTTTACCTTCTCAAAGTTTCTCTCCCATATTTTTACAGTGCTTTTCTCACAATAACCCTGTGAGGCAGATCATGTGAGTCTCCCTGTTTTATGGATGAGTAAATGGAGGCTCAGAGAGGTCAAATGACAGTCACACAGCAAGTGAATCCCAGGGTTAGACTTGGGACACAGATCTTTTGGCTTTCAGGTCAGTGATCTTCCCACTCTACCACTGCAATCTGGTCAGGCGTGGGAATGAGTGGGATAGACATTAAATCCAAAAAAGGACAGAGGAGGAATGATTCTCTGCATCCTGGTGGTGGTGGGTAGGGAAGGCTTCATAAAGAAGATGTGGTTTGGAAGGACCTTAAAGGAGTTAGAAGAGAAGGAAATTAAGATAGAAGACAAGGAAGTGGGAGGGAACTCCAGGGTGGCGGAATAGCATGAAGAAAGATTGAGGAAGAAATAAGCGTGTTATATAGTCAGGCAATAGTGTTGGGATTTTCAGCCATAGCAAACCCTGAGATTATACACTGTAGAGTTCTGAAATCTAGAGGTCAATACAGAATGCCATCTATCTATTGACCTTGGATTTCAGATGTAGAAATTTAGAACCATTGAACAATGAATTCCAAGAACGGTATAGTTGTTGAGAAGCTGTCTAATCCAAACACATACCTAAATAGAAACTTCCACTATAGTATCATGACAGGTCTTGTTGTCATCTTATGCAGGTTCCCCTTGAAGACCTCCAGGGATAGGGATCTTATTACATTTCAGAATAACAATTTCCACCTTTAAAAACTGTTAAAAAATGTTTCCTTCTATAATTTGCAAAACACATAGTGTTGCCCAGGCCACTTCTGAAGGACTTATTACTTTGTGATGATGCAACAATGAGTGGTTCCTTGATCCCCAACTCTATGGTAGCCAAAGGGAGCAGAGAATGTATAAGTAAGAGATTCATTACATACTATTGGTCACTAAGTTAGGAGACTTGACCCACTTAGAGGATCTTAAAAAAGGAGCAATTCCAAGCTCTGTTTGTCTTCCTTTGACTCTGTAGTGGAATCATGGAACTGTGGTCCTTAATGTGTAGAGTAGGAAGAAGGAAGAACCACTCCAACAGCATGCTATCTACCAACATATGGCAGCTAAAGCAAGGACTGGGTCAAGTGACTTGAATGTAGGCCTTGGAATTCCTGGCTGCCTTTTATGCTTTGTGGTTTCTTTTCTTAGCAAAGGTGATAGAAGAGATCCCTAGATAGATGTGTCCAGCCTTGTGAGGTGGTCATGTCAGTTTGAAAGAATGGTCTCTAAGTCGGACCTGAAGTTTTTGCAACAGAGAGGATGGCTATTGACAAGAAGGTTAACCCAACCCAACTGGTCAGTATGACCAGAAGACGTGGACCTGGAGGGAATTGTTTGTACAGTACAGAGCTGAGGTGAAACGTAAACTGCTTATTCAGTAAGTCTACAAACTGCAACACATTGATGTTTTGAATATCAACCTCCCAGAAGAGTATAGCAGCAATAAGTAATTACTGGTGCTTATTCAAGTTTTGCTATCAATGCATGTTCATAAGTCTGTTGTGCTTAGCATTTATTCTGAGAAGAGGAAATAAATAGTTGTCCTATACCTGTTCTACATTCACTACTGGGTACCTTTAAGTTCCCTGCTTTTTGGTGGAGAATTCAGACATACTCCAAACTTAAGTTTTCTCCAGGGAGCTGAGGCAGGGGCATAAAGATCCAAAGACAAAGTGAGACCAATGAGTTTGATCATTCTCTTTATAGTTCAGGGTCCCCAGAAAGGTTCTGAGCTGAGAGAGGGCCCTTAATGCAGAACGAGAGGATGTAGCACCAAAGCCACCAGGGCCCAGCAGCAGTCCTTGTTAGGCTAATATTAACCAAAATTTGCCTCTTTTCAACTTCCACCCCCAAAGCCTGGCTTAGTCATTCATCCTTCTGAAATATATCAAAGATCTCTTTGTTAATTGCTTGTGGGTTTTAGACCTACTTCTAGCTCTTTAATCCAAAAATTTACCTGAAGGGAAGAGAATGAGTATAGACCACATGAATTCTCTGCTTGATATGTGTGTTCCTTTGAACCAGTCACTTTATCCTTCCAAATCCCAGGTTCCCCTGCCTTGGATAACAATTCTTGTCTACTCTGTGCCTTATAGAGATGACACAAGGATAAATGAGATTGAAAAGAAAAGCACTTTCTGGTCTCTGGACCATACAGTATTTTAAGAATTCAAGGAATACATTTGCAGTATTAGATTTTCCCAGATTTGGTCACCTACAGTGATTTAGAAAGACCTTCTCATCCACTGTCAAGTCAATTACCCATGCTCTCTTCCATCTCTGGGGCTAGTGAGAAAGTAAACTCTTCCTGGATGAATGCCTTCTCTATTAGCTCTAGAATCTCTTACAAAACCAAGGAAGAAAACTCTTCTGGACTGATGGGCTCAAGTTACTCTTCAGAAAGGGAGATTCAAAAAGAAAACAAATTTTCTACCTAGCCTCAGATTCTTTCTAGGACCTTCACTGTTTCTAGAAAGGGTCAAGTGTGCTCTGGGAAGGGAAGGAGAGGGTAGTCAATTTCATCTGCTTGGTGCTCTAGTGCTCAACCTAACTATGCCCTCCTCCAGGAAATCTCTGATGACTTTGACTGGCATGTGAGAAAAGAAAGACAGACAAGAGATAGAGAAGCAGAGACCTATGCAGAGAGAGAAAGAGAGAGAGAGAGAGAGAGAGAGAGAGAGAGAGAGAGAGAGAGAGAGAGAGAGAGAGAGAGAATGAGAGACAGAGAGAGAGACAGAGAGAGACAGAGAGACAGAGACAGAGGGAGGGAGAGAGAGAGAGAGAGAGAGAGAGAGAGAGAGAGAGAGAGAGAGAGAGAGAGAGAATGAGAGACAGAGAGAGAGACAGAGAGAGACAGAGAGACAGAGACAGAGGGAGGGAGAGAGAGAGAGAGAGAGAGAGAGAGAGAGAGAGAGAGAGAGAGAGAGAGAGAGAGAGAGAGAGAGAGAGAGAGAGAGAGAGAGAGAGGAATTTACTATGGGCCACTGCTAAGCCCTGGGGATAGAAATGCAAGCAGATAAGTTGTTCCTGACCTCAGGGACTAATGGAGAAAGGCAGTATATAAAGTACATATGCAACAGAAGTAAAGTGAGAAGGGTAACGTTACCCCAAAACTCAGGACCTTTGACACTGTCCTATACTCACTTGTATCCCTACAGCATTGGGCTGGTCTGCTGAAGGGAGTAGCAGGTAGAAAAAAATCGGTAACATCTTGATTTCAGGAAACTTTTTGCTTTCTTTTGGAAAACCCTCAGTCTTGTTCAAAATGAGCCCCTTCTGTGCAGAGTTCTATCCCACCCTCCTCTCCAAGCTCCTTCGAAATTCCACAACAGAGACATTTCTGGCTCAGCGTCAGCCTCTAGCTAGGGCTACAAGCTACTTGGCTGCTCACCACTCAATTGACTCTGCCCGTGGCTGAGGAGAAGAAAAAGGAAATTAAATTGCCAAAACAGGCCTTCAAAGGAAAGAATTTCTCTCTTTTTCTGACAAGGATTGGAATGAAAGAGAAAATCCTCTGGGAAACCTGGATATTTGCCGGGCCCTTGAGCACCATAGACAATAACCACAGGAAGTAGATGGCTGGAACAGGAGACATTGGCTAGAGTAATTGAGAGATTGCCCCTGAGGACAAGATTAAGTTAGTCTCTTCTCTCTGTGGTTTGGAGAAATGTGCCAAATCCTGAAAAAGGGAGCATTTGGGGTTTCTTCTTCATCCTTTCTTCCCCTGGTCTGCTCCCCTCCTTCCCTCAGGGATTGTGTGTCTGGGAGGGATAGCTCAGCCCTAGGACAAGTAGAGTTAGCAGAAACACCATCCATCATGACCCTCTTTGAATTGGCAACTGAGTTGGCTTCAGTTTCTCCTTAGGGAGCTCTGAAGGATTCTTTTTTTTGCTAGTCATGGCTCCAAAATCAAGTTACTGACTTTTTTAAACTGCTGCTTCCCTTAGCTTAAGCCTGATGCTTAATGCTGAGGGGATATAAGATTAATGCCTTTACAGAACAGTGTCAGGGAAAGAGCAGAAGGATAGAATGTTAGAATGGGAAGAGAATTTGAGAGTCTATCCCCTTTATTTGACAGATAAGGAAACTGAGGCCAAGAGGCTTGAAGTCCCATAGTTAGTCTGGAGCAGAGCCAATGCAAGGACCAAGGTAAGCCATCCTGTCTCCTAGTCCAGGGCTACCCCACATTGACTCTGATCGTTGTTGAAAATTAACCCTCAAGGAGCTTGCTTTTTAAATTTCTTTTACAATTTTTTGGAAGGAGGGTGAACATACAAAAAATGTTTCTCTATTCTTGGGAAGGTTTCCTTTGCATTAATTCAGATTAGCCTCTTACAACTTCTATCTACTGCTTCTAGTACTGCCCTCTGTGACTAGGCAGAACATGATTAATCCCTATCTCACTTGATGGCTATCATATGTCCCCTAAGTTACCTCTTTTTTAGGCTAAGCATTTTTAGTTCTTTCAAGGGATCTTCATATGGCATCAACCCGAACACAGCCCTTTTCCATTGTGATTGACCTTCTATGGATGTTCTAGCCACTTATTAATCAATCCATTAATAAGCAGTTATTAAATATCTACAATGTGCTTGGCACTGGGAATCCTTGCCTTCAAACAACTTATATACCCTTCTTAAAATATGACCCCTGGAACTGAACACAATAATTGGGGTAGCCTGAGCTGAAGAGTACAGCATTAGTACCTCACCAGTTTCTGATATTGTGCTTCTCTTAATCAACCAATCAATAAACATTTATTCAGCACCTACTATGTGCCAGGAGCTGCAATATGTCTACTCTTTACTCATCCTGTGAAATTAATTTTTGAACCCAAGTGTTGGACTTTGCATTTATCTCAATCAGATTTCATCTTATTTTAAAATTCAACCCAGTATTTTAGTCTATTGCATACTTTTTGAATCCTGACTGAAAGCTATCTGATGAAACATTCAAGGAAAGATGTTTCCCAGACATTTGATAATGTAGGATTGCAGTTCAGAAGAGAGACTGGTTCTGGTAAACAAAATTTGAGATTCATCTGTACTGAGCTTGAGAAGTGATGAGATAACTTTATAGAAAGGCTATGGGACAGAGACTTGGGGAACACTCACAATTAGAGGACAGAAATAGATGATGATCTACTGTTTCAAAGAAGCCTCAGATTCTTAGGAAGAGACTCTGGAGTAACAAGTGTCACAAAAGCCAAGGTAAGAAAGGAGAGAAAAGGGTTGCAAGGGGTATGAAGACCATGCCATTGTATTTAATAATTAGGAAACTCTTGGTCTTCTTGGAAAGAGCAGTTAAGTGGTAGAGTCTGACACGATTTCAAGAGTGGATTGTAAGTGAATGGGAGATAAATGGAGGAGATGAGGATGATTTTTTAATTTAAAAATGCTCTGGTTGGAAAGAGAGAAGAGACAGTAACTTGAGGGCATGGCAGTATCTAATGGTTTTTTTTTCTTTTAGGAAAGACCTGAGCATGGGTTCAAATCCAGCCTCTGTGACTACCTCTATGATTTCAGGGGAGTCACTTCACTTTTCTGTGCCTCAGTGTTCTCCCCTATAAAATGAAGGAATTGGAGTAGAGGCTTCTAAGGTAAGTCCCTTTCAGTTTTCAATCTATGAATTTATAGTTACAGACAACAGGAAGGAACTTGTAGATAGAGAATGAAAGTCAGACAGAGAATTATTTAAAAGGAGTGGGGCAAGCTCTTGCAGGAAATGGAGGGAGAGGAGATGGAATTATGGGACTATAGAACCATTGATTTAGAACTGGAAAGAACTTTAGAGTCCATCTGACCCCTCCTCTCATTTAACAAAAGAGGAAATTAGGGCCCAGAAAAGGGAAATTACTTGCACAAAGTAACCCAGGTAGTAAATAGTGGGGCCAATATTTGAACCAAGATTCTCTAAATACTAAATCTAGTGCACTCTATACACTGTGCCATTTAGATTGTTTCTCTTTCTTTTTTTAAAATACATTTTGGATGTCTTTTGTTTTTACATTGCTTAAATTTTCTCCTGAGTCTAGTTTCCCCTTTCCAGAGAGTCATCTCAAATAACAAAGAATTTTTTCAATAGCCAGAAGAAAAAGATTTAAAAAAGCATAAATTTCTCTCTTTTTAAAATCTCTATTACAAGGGAAAGTTCACTGAGTAGAGGTAGAGGACGGATATATTCAGAAATGAATGTGATATAAAAATTAAAGGTCAGTAAAATAATAGCATTTTATAAAAAAGAAAGTGGCACTTTAAATGCTGTTTGTGCTACGTTCTATATTGTGGGGACTGGATAGTCCTTTGAAAGTCAGATTTGGGGATCTTTAATGCTTTCCAAGTACCAGTGATGGACAGAGATGGTATAAGGGGTGGGTAATGCTGCTTTCAGATCAGATTTGAACATTTAAAAAAAATATAGTATAAGCTTAGCAAGAATCATGGACTGAAGGATAAGGCTTGACCTTGGGAAAGTATAATGGATACATTTCTAGTACACTTGTACTTGCCTACTGATTCATCTCATAGTTGTCAGACAACACAATACAAGAAGCAGTGCGCAAAAGCCCTGAGTGAATGTTAACCTATTTTTTTCTTTCTGTGATTTTATGGGTTTAGGAAACTGTGAAAAAAGCTCTCTTTACTAATTCGAGACTATACCTACTCTGTAACGTATGGCCTCATAGAGTTTCCTGGGTACACCAAGAGGTTAGGTAAATAGGGTCATATAGGAAACACAACAGAGGAGGGATGTGAAATTACTTCTTGTGGACTCTGCTCGCTTTCTATCCACTATATTGTATACACACACACACACACACACAGAGTATGCCTTAAAATCTAGGGATTGTCTCAGGAAATTAGAGTTAAGTTACAGATTTTTTTGTCTGGTATGATTTAGACTAGATTTCTTTTGCGGTCCCTTAAAAATCATAAAATTCTGTGGTTCTGTGATAGTAGATTCATGACCATTTCATCAATGATAAGACATCTGGGTTTCAGGCTTCGTTCTGCCACCTCCAATTTCTCATCTCCAGCTGCCTGTTGGATATCTTGAACTGTCATGTCCCGAAGACATCTTAAATTTACCAATCCAAAACCAAACTTGTTATCTTTCCCCCATAGTCTCCCCTCTTCCTAACTTCCCTATAACTGGAATCCAACCTTATTGCTCAGCTGAAACTACCCTCTCCAAAATCAGAATCATGTCCTCATCACTCAATCTAATGGAGTCTTCTCAGTCCTAAACCTCCCTCATCTCTATGCAGCATTTGACAGTTTACCATCTTCTTCTTCTGTATATTTTTCCACTTAGCATTTTTAGTTTTTCTTAGTTTTTCTCTAATCTATCTGGTTACTCCTCAGTCTCCTTTGCTGAATTTTCATTCATGACATGCCTGCTAACTATGAATGTGATCCTAAGGCTCTGTCCTGAGTTCTTTCTCTTTATACTTTTTTTCTTATTGATCTTATCAGCTGTCATAGTCTAAGCAGATGACTCCCAGTTCTATTTATCTAATTCTATCCTCTCTCCTACAGCACCATACTTATATCATCAACTTTCTCTGAGGCATTACAAACTGAGGGTCCCATATTTAAATATATTTAAAACAGAACTCATGATCCTTTTCTCTAAAGGCATCCCTTTTCCAAACTTCCCTATTACTCTCAAGGGTACGACCATTCTTCCATGCACCCAAGTTCTCGTCTTGGGGACCATCATTGAATCTTTAGTCTCACTATATCCAACCAATTGCAAAATCATGTCCTTTCTAGTTTCATCAGCTTTCCAGAATGTCTCCTCTTCTTCACTCCACTATCCTAATTCAGGCCCCAATAACCTCTTGCCTAGACTAATGTAATAATCTATTTGGTGTCCCTTCCTCAGCTCTATTTCCACTATAATCTATTCTTCATATAACCATAAAAGTTATTCTCCTAAAATGCAGGTCTGATTATTTCACATCCTCTACTCCAACCTATCAACTCAACATGCTCTCCTGGTTTCCTCTTATTTCCAGCACACACTAAAAACTCTTCTTGTTCCTTGTAAATGAGGACACCCATCCAGACCCATATTCCAGTCATGGGTCTTATCAGCATCTGTCAAGTCAAATGTTTAGAGAATTACAGGTCTAATATTGTAAGAAACCTTAGAGTCCAACTGTTTCACTTTACAGATGAGGAAACTGAGGCCCAGGACATGTTTAAGGCAACACAGGTAAGCCAGAAACTATAACAAAACCTGGCTCCTCTGACTTTAGAGCCAGTCCTCTTTCCCCTATACCGTACTCCTTCCCTCAAATTAGGATCTCTAGATGACCTTGTTAGTCATAGTTTGGTTCTAGAGATATAGGGCCACGAGTTTTATTGCTGACTCCTTTCCTGGCTCTTATTTCCTGTGAAATTTTGGGCATCACTATTTTTTAAACTATTTTTCTTACTACATCATGGCTATTTTTTTTTTTACATCACCTAGCTTTGTCAAAATACATAGGAACTTTTTTCCCTGTACCTTTCTTTTTAATCTAAAACTCTGTTGATAAGATTTGCAAAACTCAAAACAAAGGCAATCTTAATGGCCCTTGTTATGGACACTTCATACTTGGCCAGGAGCCTGGTATTCCTCTATTTTAAGCTGTGGTTCAGATCCCATTCTCAGACATCTCCCTAACCCACATTTCACCTTCCAAATTTTCCTTTCTCTTCTGTTGATTTTGGTGTCTATTGGCAGCAATCCTTCCCCCTGTACTCCCAAAACTTAATATGTGATGCTTTCTAGATTCCTGGCAGTTTCATTAATGCCCCCATGGATCACTTAAAGAGGGTAGTAGTCATCTGTCTTAACAAATTATAGGAAGCTCTCTGCTGTATCCTGGATATGCGCTCTAGGAAGACAGCAGATCTCTATTGTTGATAATAGTATGACAAATAGCTGATTCAGTATCCTCAGTT
>JAJHZJ010000198.1:12909669-12914796 GCA_023548195.1 Bettongia penicillata ogilbyi | reverse complement strand
TAGGAGGGGAGTTACTGGGAGGGGAGGAGATGAGAGTTCTCACCATTCTAATGGAAACCTGGCACTGTTATTCAGTGACATGCCAAACAGCAGTCAGGAATCCCTTAGGACTCAAAGAAAGCAGATGTGATGTCAGCTTTTAAAGTGGGTGGTTGCGGAGAAGCCATCAATTACAGATTGCTAAGTCTGACTCCAGTCTCAGCAAAAACACAGGTGCTATTTATTGGGATGAAACGATTGTGTCACTTAAGATGGAAATGGGGGAGCGAGGCACTTTTCTGCACTGAAGCTAGAACCTGGTCAGGGCCAGCTGACTGATTTCTTCAAAGAAATGACATGGCGTGCTGAAGAAGACAAAAGCAGAGAAGGTTGATTTGCTAACATGTGTGGGACATTTAGAATAGGAGCCATATTCCTGGTAGGGAATATTTCCAAAGCCAGGCTCCTGGTGTACAGCTTCTGAGATGTAGAGGCTAAGACTGGCCTGCTCTAGGAGTCAGTCACCGGCATGCTCCTTCTCAGAAACGAAATCAGGCCCTGGGCCAGCAACAGTCCCAGTCCTTTTACTTATCAGGACACCCTGAACTTGACTTGGAGATGAAAATTCTCAAAGGCATCCCATTTCAAAGAACTGAGAGGAGGCTAGTTCATGAAAAATCTACAAAGATGGTTGAATTAATGACTATGGTGGGGGCTGGGGGAGTATAATGGAAAAGAAGACCTGTATTCAAATTCTAACTCTTATCTATCTGTAGGGACCTTGGGGCTAATCACTTCATCTTTCTGGATGGGCCTCAGTTTCCCCATCTGTAAAATTAGGGGATTGAAGTTGATGATCTTTTAGCTCTAGATCTCTGATCCTATAAGATCACATGGAAGTATAGTCAATTTGCAAGTGTAGTCTGTTCTGAGGCCTAGTCTTCCTACTTTGATCTGGCTTCTCTCAATAAATGTGCTTCCTTTTACTTCAGCAGAATGTTCTCATCTCACAAGTTTGTGGGGAGGAAATCGCTTAGGTGACCATAAAAGCATCTCATAGGAATAGGAACTATTAAATGTGCTTGTTGCTTAGATGCCAAATTTAAACTTGCCAACACTTGTCTCTAAGCCAAAGAAGAGTGGGAGAGGGGGAAAGGTTTTCCCAGAGGCTTCAAATTCTGATTCAGTAGTTCTCATCTCAATAAATTGTAACCCCCACGAATGAATGGCTTCAGATACAAGATAATGGCCCATTCCAAACCCTCATACTTTTCTTTTGTCCTGCAGGCATTTAGTGTGATTTCCATGTTTAATGTAATGAAGTTTTCAATTGCAATCTTGCCTTTCTCAGTCAAAGCGGTGGCAGAAGCTAACGTTTCTCTAATGAGATTGAAGGTATAACTGTCTCTGGGTGAGTAGGGAGGGGAGTTTCCATTTGTGGGAAGGTTTTTAAGTCCAGAGAATATTCTCTTTTAGTCTGGGGATGGACTGTGTCTTCAGGTGGGTGGTCATTGAGGTTCACTCTAGAATTGGATGCGCATATATGGATAAAGTAAAGCATTAGTTTTACCTGTGCTGTGGTCTCTAGTAAAAGGTAATAATGTCCTTTGTACATGGAGATGATTCCCCTAAACTATCATTGGAAGGATATGTACTTCAAGCTTTTTTTTCTCCTTTCTCTTCCCTCCAGTCTATCCTTCCCACAACTGCCAGAGGCACAAGGTGCCAGAGGTGGTAAGATGGAAAGAGGTGTGGGTTTAGTATCAGAGGACACAAGTTCAAATTCTGACTTTGTCATTTAATAACCCAGTGAACAATTAAGTACTTACTAGATGCGAGGAACTGTGTTAAATGCTGAAGAAGTATATATCTGAGATATCCAAAAGACAGCTGGTATGCAGGACTGTAGTTTAGGAGAAACACAAGGTTGAATTTATAGATCTGGGATCATCTGCATTGAGATGATAATTGAACCCATGTCATTTAATACCTCTGTGACCTTGGTAAGTAACATAAAAGCTGTCTGTATTTCATGTCCCTCATTTATAAAATGGAAGGTTAGACTCAATGACCTCTAATATCCCTTTAGCTCTAAATCTATGATCCCAAGATCTTTCTTATAATTACTCCTCTAAAATCTCCAATGACTTTTCTTGGCTTAACATGCAAGGCTCTATCCAATCTGATGCTACCTTATCTTTCTAGTCCTATCCTTATATCATCTACCAATGGCTTACTCTTTGATGCTTGAATAGGTCCAGCTCTCTTTTGCCCCTGTGTCTTTTCTTTACTGTCACCTAAATGTAGACTCCTCCTTCCCTCTCTTCCCAGATTTCATTTCTATTTTCATTTCAATAAATATTAATTAACTGCCAACTATGTACAAGGCACTATAAAATGTCTACTTATCTTTTAAAGTCTAGCTAAAATGCTACCTCTTTCATGAAGAAAACTTGTTACCCTACAAAGTAGTAACATTTCCCCTTTCTTCTAGCATACCATTTTGTTTGTACTCTTCTAGTGCACTTATTGTGTATTATTTGCTGTGTTACAGATTTTCGTGGTTTTGTTTTATCTCCTTACTTGACTGTAAACTCCCTGAGGGCAGGGACAATGTCTTAGCCCAACTTAATACCTGCTCTAGCCCTCAACAGTGTCCTGCATACAGGCTCTCAATAAAGTTTACTGTAAGGGATGGATTTCCACTAAACTGTTCATGCTCTCTAACTTTATCCCTTCTTCCTCCCACCCAAGCCCTAGTAAACAACAGTGCCCTTTTGGGAAATAGCTAGGTGGAGTTAGAGAGCCCTGATTTGATTAAAATAGCCATCTAACCATTGAGCAGTTCCATCAGAGACAGCAAAGGGTAGTCTTGTCCTCATGTATGTGTATGGGAATGCAGCTGACAGCAACCTCCACTGTATGTGACATCTTATAAGCTAAAATACCAAATAGGGAAAGATTCACTGAGGGAAAAAAACTAACAAACCAAGTTGCCACGATGCTGTCATCCCTTCTGAACAGCCTGAAGTTAGCCTAAATTGCCTATCAAAATTGCAATTTATATTTATCGGTCATAGAAAATGCTGTGATGTTTCTTTCATGTAGATTGTGTCTCAAAAATTAAATCTGTCTCTTTCATTTTAGAAAATTCTTGTAAATGAAAGCCCCCCAACTTATATCACCCAACCAGAAGATGCAGATACTGCCTTGGTACTAAAAAATGCTACTTTGTCTTGGGAACAAGAACCTAGTAGGATAATTATTCCAGGGAAAAAAGGTAGTAAGAAGAAGATGCGGAACTCAAAAGCAGGGCTGGAAGCTTCCAGAGAATTGAGTCTGAAAATCCAGGGGCTTGTTGGACCAGATGAGGAAAAAAAAAAGAAAAGCCCCGTCCTGCGGAAAATAAGTTTGACTGTGAAAAAGGTAGATTTTCAATCCCAAGGTACCTCTCCCAAGACTGTCCTTTGAGATTCCAATGTCCATGGGATCTCATGAATACCACGAACTTCTCAAGGGCTTATATACAGAAATGAGACCAAGAAGTTCTGGAATTTTTGAGAAAAGGGGCTACATGTTTCTTTTAGCCCTCTAAACAGAACCTGACTTGACTTACTTTAATTACACATGTGCAATTTAGAGGGGCATGCTTACTTCTACTGTAAGGGATGGAAGGCAGATGCCTCTGATCAATGCACAAATACATCTGTGAATGGAAGGGGAGAGGGAGACGTAGATGCGAATGTATACAGACAGGATTGGAGAGACACAGACGGTTCAGGTAATTCTTTGAAAAATGAAGGATGCTGATGTGGTGAATCAGTGTCCGGTAACTACTCTTCCCTTCAGAACTGATAAATCAAAATAAGCCACATCTTTAGTTGCAAAGATGGGGAATAGGGTAGAGGGAGAGGCAAAATTCTTTGTAAAGCGTGCTCATCTTCTCATCATTTTGACTCAACTTTTTCCAGGAAAGGTAAGCTCAAAAAGGAAAGATGTTTCTTAGTGATTATAAAATGTAGAGCTCAACTAAGAGTGTAAGAAAGTAAATGTTCTTAGAGGAAGTCAAGAAGAGATCTATCACACATTGCTTAGTGTAACTGTGTACCATTCTCAAAGCAGAATGTTGTTGTATGAAGCTTTGTTGTTTCCACAATTCCCCTCAGCATACTGTACCTTCGCTCCCATACATTCTTCAGATTTGCCTTAGAGGTCAACACGATCACATTTTAATTTTTTTTAAAAACAAAATTGTGTTTTTCCCTCTCCATTTTTTCTAGTGCTCTCTCTTTTTTTTAAAGTTATCATTTGCTTCATCAGTTGGTCAAGGGCACGTTACACAGACAAGATATAGATCAAATACTGATAATACCTATATAGGCCTGTATGTAAGCTAGGCCAGATGGGTCTGCCCAGGATCCAGAGCTCATCCAAAGTTGGATGGAGGTAACTTTTCTAGTCTCTGGGAACCCCAGTTACTGCAGGTGACACTGCTACTTTCTTGTTCTACTTCCCACTCACTTCCATTCTGCCATTCTCATGAGTCTCTGATGAGCGAGGAAAAAGGCAGCAAGTCTAGTGACTTTATTACCCTGGAGTTCCTGGCTTCTCTTTAAACATGAAGGTTCTCTTTGTACTGTATATTGTATATAGCCTTGCATGCTCAGGTGGTACTTTTGCTTGGTGCAGCCCAGTACCTATTGGGTGGGTTGTCTGTTCCGCTTCTTGTGTCCTGCAGGCCTCACTCCTATCTGGGTACTCGAAAACAATCAGTTAATGACATTTTTACTCCTTTGACTTCTCTGACTACTTTGTTTTGTGACTCAAACCATACTCTGAGTTTTTGTTGCTCTGGTTGGTATGATCAAGGAAGGTACAAAAGTTAAAAATTTTAAAAAGATAAATTTTTTTTTTAAAGTTAAAAGTTTACTTTAAAAAAGATGCTTCCAATCATCACTCCTTAAATTCTACCCCCCTCTTCATGGCTAAAATGTAGGGCTAAGGGAGCAGGATATAGTTCAAAAGATACATTTTTACGGCAAGAATGCAAGGCTGAAGAATGTTATTCTGTATTTTAGAATGAGAGTAAGGATGTCATTAAAAGGAACCAATTGCAAAGTTTATATTTTTTCAGTTAAGTTTAGATGT